>CM072335.1:28860000-28864417 GCA_036874045.1 Cymodocea nodosa | reverse complement strand
CCTAAACCCTAAACCCTAAACCCTAAACCCTAAACCCTAAACCCTAAACCCTAAACCCTAAACCCTAAACCCTAAACCCTAAACCCTAAACCCTAAACCCTAAACCCTAAACCCTAAACCCTAAACCCTAAACCCTAAACCCTAAACCCTAAACCCTAAACCCTAAACCCTAAACCCTAAACCCTAAACCCTAAACCCTAAACCCTAAACCCTAAACCCTAAACCCTAAACCCTAAACCCTAAACCCTAAACCCTAAACCCTAAACCCTAAACCCTAAACCCTAAACCCTAAACCCTAAACCCTAAACCCTAAACCCTAAACCCTAAACCCTAAACCCTAAACCCTAAACCCTAAACCCTAAACCCTAAACCCTAAACCCTAAACCCTAAACCCTAAACCCTAAACCCTAAACCCTAAACCCTAAACCCTAAACCCTAAACCCTAAACCCTAAACCCTAAACCCTAAACCCTAAACCCTAAACCCTAAACCCTAAACCCTAAACCCTAAACCCTAAACCCTAAACCCTAAACCCTAAACCCTAAACCCTAAACCCTAAACCCTAAACCCTAAACCCTAAACCCTAAACCCTAAACCCTAAACCCTAAACCCTAAACCCTAAACCCTAAACCCTAAACCCTAAACCCTAAACCCTAAACCCTAAACCCTAAACCCTAAACCCTAAACCCTAAACCCTAAACCCTAAACCCTAAACCCTAAACCCTAAACCCTAAACCCTAAACCCTAAACCCTAAACCCTAACCCTAAACCCTAAACCCTAAACCCTAAACCCTAAACCCTAAACCCTAAACCCTAAACCCTAAACCCTAAACCCTAAACCCTAAACCCTAAACCCTAAACCCTAAACCCTAAACCCTAAACCCTAAACCCTAAACCCTAAACCCTAAACCCTAAACCCTAAACCCTAAACCCTAAACCCTAAACCCTAAACCCTAAACCCTAAACCCTAAACCCTAAACCCTAAACCCTAAACCCTAAACCCTAAACCCTAAACCCTAAACCCTAAACCCTAAACCCTAAACCCTAAACCCTAAACCCTAAAAACCCTAAACCCTAAACCCTAAACCCTAAACCCTAAACCCTAAACCCTAAACCCTAAACCCTAAACCCTAAACCCTAAACCCTAAACCCTAAACCCTAAACCCTAAACCCTAAACCCTAAACCCTAAACCCTAAACCCTAAACCCTAAACCCTAAACCCTAAACCCTAAACCCTAAACCCTAAACCCTAAACCCTAAACCCTAAACCCTAAACCCTAAACCCTAAACCCTAAACCCTAAACCCTAAACCCTAAACCCTAAACCCTAAACCCTAAACCCTAAACCCTAAACCCTAAACCCTAAACCCTAAACCCTAAACCCTAAACCCTAAACCCTAAACCCTAAACCCTAAACCCTAAACCCTAAACCCTAAACCCTAAACCCTAAACCCTAAACCCTAAACCCTAAACCCTAAACCCTAAACCCTAAACCCTAAACCCTAAACCCTAAACCCTAAACCCTAAACCCTAAACCCTAAACCCTAAACCCTAAACCCTAAACCCTAAACCCTAAACCCTAAACCCTAAACCCTAAACCCTAAACCCTAAACCCTAAACCCTAAACCCTAAACCCTAAACCCTAAACCCTAAACCCTAAACCCTAAACCCTAAACCCTAAACCCTAACCCTAAACCCTAAACCCTAAACCCTAAACCCTAAACCCTAAACCCTAAACCCTAAACCCTAAACCCTAAACCCTAAACCCTAAACCCTAAACCCTAAACCCTAAACCCTAAACCCTAAACCCTAAACCCTAAACCCTAAACCCTAAACCCTAAACCCTAAACCCTAAACCCTAAACCCTAAACCCTAAACCCTAAACCCTAAACCCTAAACCCTAAACCCTAAACCCTAAACCCTAAACCCTAAACCCTAAACCCTAAACCCTAAACCCTAAACCCTAAACCCTAAACCCTAAACCCTAAACCCTAAACCCTAAACCCTAAACCCTAAACCCTAAACCCTAAACCCTAAACCCTAAACCCTAAACCCTAAACCCTAAACCCTAAACCCTAAACCCTAAACCCTAAACCCTAAACCCTAAACCCTAAACCCTAAACCCTAAACCCTAAACCCTAAACCCTAAACCCTAAACCCTAAACCCTAAACCCTAAACCCTAAACCCTAAACCCTAAACCCTAAACCCTAAACCCTAAACCCTAAACCCTAAACCCTAAACCCTAAACCCTAAACCCTAAACCCTAAACCCTAAACCCTAAACCCTAAACCCTAAACCCTAAACCCTAAACCCTAAACCCTAAACCCTAAACCCTAAACCCTAAACCCTAAACCCTAAACCCTAAACCCTAAACCCTAAACCCTAAACCCTAAACCCTAAACCCTAAACCCTAAACCCTAAACCCTAAACCCTAACCCTAAACCCTAAACCCTAAACCCTAAACCCTAAACCCTAAACCCTAAACCCTAAACCCTAAACCCTAAACCCTAAACCCTAAACCCTAAACCCTAAACCCTAAACCCTAAACCCTAAACCCTAAACCCTAAACCCTAAACCCTAAACCCTAAACCCTAAACCCTAAACCCTAAACCCTAAACCCTAAACCCTAAACCCTAAACCCTAAACCCTAAACCCTAAACCCTAAACCCTAAACCCTAAACCCTAAACCCTAAACCCTAAACCCTAAACCCTAAACCCTAAACCCTAAACCCTAACCCTAAACCCTAAACCCTAAACCCTAAACCCTAAACCCTAAACCCTAAACCCTAAACCCTAAACCCTAAACCCTAAACCCTAAACCCTAAACCCTAAACCCTAAACCCTAAACCCTAAACCCTAAACCCTAAACCCTAAACCCTAAACCCTAAACCCTAAACCCTAAACCCTAAACCCTAAACCCTAAACCCTAAACCCTAAACCCTAAACCCTAAACCCTAAACCCTAAACCCTAAACCCTAAACCCTAAACCCTAAACCCTAAACCCTAAACCCTAAACCCTAAACCCTAAACCCTAAACCCTAAACCCTAAACCCTAAACCCTAAACCCTAAACCCTAAACCCTAAACCCTAAACCCTAAACCCTAAACCCTAAACCCTAAACCCTAAACCCTAAACCCTAAACCCTAAACCCTAAACCCTAAACCCTAAAAACCCTAAACCCTAAACCCTAAACCCTAAACCCTAAACCCTAAACCCTAAACCCTAAACCCTAAACCCTAAACCCTAAACCCTAAACCCTAAACCCTAAACCCTAAACCCTAAACCCTAAACCCTAAACCCTAAACCCTAAACCCTAAACCCTAAACCCTAAACCCTAAACCCTAAACCCTAAACCCTAAACCCTAAACCCTAAACCCTAAACCCTAAACCCTAAACCCTAAACCCTAAACCCTAAACCCTAAACCCTAAACCCTAAACCCTAAACCCTAAACCCTAAACCCTAAACCCTAAACCCTAAACCCTAAACCCTAAACCCTAAACCCTAAACCCTAAACCCTAAACCCTAAACCCTAAACCCTAAACCCTAAACCCTAAACCCTAAACCCTAAACCCTAAACCCTAAACCCTAAACCCTAAACCCTAAACCCTAAACCCTAAACCCTAAACCCTAAACCCTAAACCCTAAACCCTAAACCCTAAACCCTAAACCCTAAACCCTAAACCCTAAACCCTAAACCCTAAACCCTAAACCCTAAACCCTAAACCCTAAACCCTAAACCCTAAACCCTAAACCCTAAACCCTAAACCCTAAACCCTAAACCCTAAACCCTAAACCCTAAACCCTAAACCCTAAACCCTAAACCCTAAACCCTAAACCCTAAACCCTAAACCCTAAACCCTAAACCCTAACCCTAAACCCTAAACCCTAAACCCTAAACCCTAAACCCTAAACCCTAAACCCTAAACCCTAAACCCTAAACCCTAAACCCTAAACCCTAAACCCTAAACCCTAAACCCTAACCCTAAACCCTAAACCCTAAACCCTAAACCCTAAACCCTAAACCCTAAACCCTAAACCCTAAACCCTAAACCCTAAACCCTAAACCCTAAACCCTAAACCCTAAACCCTAAACCCTAAACCCTAAACCCTAAACCCTAAACCCTAAACCCTAAACCCTAAACCCTAAACCCTAAACCCTAAACCCTAAACCCTAAACCCTAAACCCTAAACCCTAAACCCTAAACCCTAAACCCTAAACCCTAAACCCTAAACCCTAAACCCTAAACCCTAAACCCTAAACCCTAAACCCTAAACCCTAAACCCTAAACCCTAAACCCTAAACCCTAAACCCTAAACCCTAAACCCTAAACCCTAAACCCTAAACCCTAAACCCTAAACCCTAAACCCTAAACCCTAAACCCTAAACCCTAAACCCTAAACCCTAAACCCTAAACCC